>CAJQUW010012496.1:0-23928 GCA_907163375.1 Prostheceraeus crozeri | reverse complement strand
GCTGGTGACCAGTGCTGCCACTCTGATATTTAGAAAATCCCACGCAGGTGAATTTTTTTTCACGCAGGGTATATTAAACAGTTAATTGTAGCGCTCACATCTACTTTGACAAGACAAGGTTTACAAGTTCAACTTTTCCTTTCAATTTTGTTTTGACTCATCACCAACTACATGGTGACCGTATGTGTAGCTGTTGTGGTGGTGGTTATGTTCCGATAAAATTTTGATCTTAAATTACTATCTGTGAAACTGCTTCAATTCGACCGGACAAGGACGAAACGTTGTCACCGCACATTTTTGCGAAAATGAGACTTTTATATATTCGGAATGCGTATTGTCGAGCTGTTCCACGTACCCTAATTTCTGTGTTCAAACCCTTTTGAAGCCATGAAACCTATGAGGAGCGTAAAGGAACAAGAAGCCATAAAGACCATAAAGAACAATAAAATTTTTAATTCTATTTTCGACTCTCCTGAAAATATCGTCACATGGTGCTTACAACGTTCTCGTCTTGGATACGGGTTCAAATTATGCTTCAACATGCGTTGGGAGAGAATGTGTTTATGGAAATACATGTACGGTAAGTCTATAAAAGAGTGCACAATCTATTTTTTTCTGTACTTATTCTCTTGCTTCCTTCAGACGATTAGCTCCGCATTTTTAAATCTACATCAATCATACATTAGATCATTGCAGCTGCGCAATCCAACCAAAAACAAATTGCTTTCAATTCATCAATACATGTATTTTGAAAACAACAAATATCGGTAGAGAGTAATCTATCAAAAGACTTAACAAAAAAACGCAAGACTCGTAAAAACAAAATATAACAACAGAATATATCTATCAAAAGACCATAATAGTAAAAAAGACAAACTCAAAGAGCTAGGCAGCTCTAGTGTACAGTCTACTAAAAAAAAGTCATAAATGAAATTATTCGATTAAAAATAAGCTCTAACGAATTATGCTCAAGCTCTACTAGTTTCTATAAAATGTCCAAACTTTCGAATACAAAATACAACAAGGAGTACTACTAATGATTATACGTACTGACAATGCATGTACAGTTGCTACTACTACACCACTGTACAAAATATACTGTATAATTCAACTAAAAAAACTTTGAAGATAACAATATTTGAGAAAATGGTAAAAAACCGGGTACTGCTACTTTTTGGCAAACTGGTCAATTGTTTTCTTTATGATTCTTTCGTTTGATTTTGTCTGTTCCGCTGTCAATGTCTTTTCGTCTTTTTCAATCTTCTTGCGTTTCATCTGAATAAGCGACAGTTTCTTGGGATACTCAGCTATCATCAATAAAGCAGATGAATCTTCTTCTTGGAGTTCGCTTTTATTTGATGCTATTTGCTTTTGCTTGTTCAACAATGCCATCTGCTCTTTCGATCTTTCCATTTCTTCCTCAATTTCTTCCTCCAATTTCCTCTTCCGCGCTTCTTGTTCCGATTTTTTCTTGTCGGCCTCTTTCTCCTCTTTCAGTCTCTTCTGGTATGATGCATGAGCATTGAAACCCATTTGGACCAGGTCTTCACTCAAAGGAAAATTGTAACAACAGTCGTTCGAAGCCCGCAGATAGCCACTGATAACCAAGCATGAGTTCACTGAGATTTCATTCAAACAGTTTCGCTTTTTAGTAACTGTATCTGACAGACAACAAAAAACTCGTTCTACCGCAGCATTTCCGTGAGGTATTGACAAAACGGAGGTGGACAATCGTGTGAGAATCGGATAGGCTTGTTGCGAAGTGTTGCAGTCACCGATGGCAGTCGATTTCAGACTCCCGACATGAAGCCAGTGCTGAACTACAGAACGTTTCATAAAAAATGGATCACCCTTAAACATCGGCTTAACTTCAATTTTGTCTAACTCCGCCAAACATGAACGAATTTCTCTGAAATTTGGAAGATATGTCAGTTGTGCTTACTAATATCATTGTTGGAAATTTCAAGCATGAATATTGAGTTGTTTTCCTGTTATAGATAAAAAAGTAGTAGACAATTTGATCTTCATTTAGCAATGTTACACAAAATCATACCTCACTCTTATAAAATTACATTTGTTTCCTTTGTTATGTAATATGTTGTTCTACAAGCCAAAAGCTATCAAGCAAAACAAAAATAAAGAAAATCGGTCAATCAGAGCCAGTATGGCAACATTATTCATCAACAATAATGTAACTGCTACATGTGATTAACTGGACTTCATGTTCCATAGCTTCCTGACTTCGTTGCGGTGGTGTTGGCAGCACTCCTGATTGCTTTCAGCTAGAAATCTATCTCTTTCTTACCAGTTGAAAACAATACAAAGCACAAATGAACAATAACGAGATCACATTCACAAAAGGCAAAGTGTCAGCCTTGCTAGAACTAGGGTTGTTTTCTTTGCGAGCTACAAGCAAGCGACTAAATGTCCCTTACACAAATGTGCATCGATGGCATAATGATGATTTTCGACTCTGTCGTAAAGAGGGCTCTGGCCGTCCACGCAAAACATCCAAAGGTAGAGACCGCCTAATTTTGAGTTTGTTAAAGTTGATCCAAGTCTCTCGTTAACTGAGATGGCTGCACTAGTCTCATCTATTTCTAAGTCCACTATTCGTAGAAGACTTATTGAGTCGAATTTCAAGAGCTGTAAGAGGCCCTCTCAGTTCGAATTATCAGATCAGCATACAAAAAGACGTCTCAGATGGGCAATGAGTCATTGTCACTGGCGAAATCAATGGGATCGGGTTGTCTGGTCTGATGAGGCATCAGTCCGTCTGAAGGATAGTGATGGTCGATTGAGATTATGGATAAAATCTGATCAGGAAATTCCGAGACATTTACATCGTCCCCGGGTACAAGGTGGTGCGACTCTACTGATTTGGGCTGGCATTTGGACCAATGGCCGCTCTGAACTTCACATACAGCAAGGAACCATGAATTCTGAACGCTATGTGAATGTTTTACGAATGAACATTGGCCAAATGACAGATCAACTTGGTGATCCATCGACTTGGTTATTTATGGATGATAATGCTACGTGTCACAGGAGTAGTAGAGTCAACTTATGCAAGTCTCAATTAGGGCTTAGGACATTATCTTGGCCAGCTCGTTCTCCTGATCTGAATCCCATAGAAAATGTATGGAGTATTCTAAAACGTAACGTTCGTCGTTTACTGCTACCTACAGATGGCGTATCACAACTTACGTCACTGTTAAAAAGAGAGTGGAGAAAGTTAGATCAATCAAAAATCAACGATATCATCGAATCAATGCCTAGACGAATTGGTAATGTCATTGACAATAGGGGTAGGGCCACAAAATATTAGCTTCTTAAGAACCGTTACTGTATCATAGCTTATCAGATTATATAAGGACATTTAAATATATTAGGGACATGAAATAACATGAAAAATGCTTTCTGTATCATACTTATGTTTTATTTAGTTAAATTTTAGGATGATCCACTTTTTATGAAACGGACTGTATATCGTTAAGTTCTTCAACTACGCGTGAAATCCCATATTGACGCCACTCCGTTATCAAGGATGTGACATCTTCACTGCTGTACATGTACTTCTTTGGCAATGGAAACAACTGCTGTTTCATCTTCGGTTTTCCGAAGAGCAGGATCCAGAAAACGAAGTTGCCTCACTCGCTTGTCGGCCAGCGGTAAATAGCCTTGAAGTTTACTGGACAAAGTACAATAAAACTTTCGGACACGGTTGAAAAATTCAGTGCGCACTGATTCACTAGCAGAATCCAGTTTCTTTCCGGTGTCTTCACCGATAAATATGGCAGAATCTGGAAGTTGTGAATCTCGATCAAATGAAATTTTCTTCAATCTTTTTGTGTTTTCATCAACATACAATACAAAATTATATAATATTCCTTAACAGATCATATGTAAGTATTATCCATATTTCCCTTCACGCACCTCTTCAAAAT
Source organism: Prostheceraeus crozeri (assembly GCA_907163375.1). NCBI lineage: Eukaryota > Metazoa > Platyhelminthes > Polycladida > Euryleptidae > Prostheceraeus > Prostheceraeus crozeri. Next base: position 19,981 of record CAJQUW010012496.1, on the reverse strand, counting down.
CCCACGCATTTCACGCAGAAATATTTTTTTTCACGCACTGCGTAAATTTACGCAGGAGTGGCAGCACTGGATGTGACCTTTGGTACGTAGGTGTAATCGAGGCTAGAAAGGCTTGTCTTCTCTACTAAATCGCCGAGTGAAAAGACAATCCTTTTTTCACTGTCACGGTTCATTCCCTCAACTATTACAAGCTTTGCTTGCACTGCTGTCTCTGTACTTTTGTTTGATGGAGAAAGTTGACATCAAGACAGTGACAGCTATGCACGAGGATAAATCATTTGTTTGTAAAGTAGAATTCGCATATATCGGCGGTTTCTTTTTGTCCCGGCAAAATTTCCTATCTTTTCCATATAATCGAGTTCGCTTATATCGGCTTCGGCTATATCGGCGCATTTTCGCTGTCCCTGACAGAAAAAAGTTCGTTTATAACGGCGGATTTCCTGGAAATCCTCAAGCGATGTGTTTTGCCTAGAAGAGTCACTAGAATGACAGTATATGTGGACGCCGATGGCTGTAGATTCTGTTAGGACTATCCGATTCTAACTATTCTAGTGGCATGTGAAAATTTAGATCTCCTACAATTCATCTCGATCACGTTTGGGGGTTTGATCAAAATTGTAGAATCTAGCAGCCGAGGAAAGATAAGTAGGCTTGCCACTGTATCTCACTGATAATTCTCACATAATTAGTCTTTCATTCGACGTGATGATTGCATTGTTAACGCCTTCACCTACGATGCTAGACCTGACTTAGTGACTGTTGCGTCATCAAAGGAGCACAAGCTACCGTCGAAAACATTGTTGAGTTCGATGTATGTCCTCTCTCTAGACAGAAAGCGGCTCGCCACCCCATCCATCTCTATGGTTTCGCCTGCACGTGACTCTTAGCAGCGTCTTGATTTATGCATACTCTTCTTTGTTTTGTGCTTCATATAGCAGGTAAGCATGTAAGCATGAAGAAGCTTCAATCTTCTTGATTCAAAAAGCATACTCAGTTTTTGACAAACATAGTGATATCCGGATGCGACATTTAGGTTGCAAGCATCAGTTCAGAAAGGCACAATTTTTAGATATCTATTGAATACATAGACACAATTACATGTGCATGCACTGTACATCTTGGACAATAAGTCAATATGTACATGTATTTAATTAAGTATAGCAACGCAATAATTCATGAGTCAATACACGTATATACATTGTATGATGCATGGCATGATCTCAGAGCTCGTTTAGATTTCACAAAACTTCAAAATTCAGGGAGTTCGCATATATCGGCGGTTCGCATATATCGGCGGTTTTCGTCTGTCCCTTGAGGCGCCGATATATGCGAATTCTACTGTATTATATTTCGGGTCTAGTTATAGGCCGGAGTCCAATCATTTGATAGGACTCCGATTCCAGCAAAAATGATAGGACTCCGGGACTCCGACTCCACATCCCTGAGTACCGGCATATTTCTTGTAATCCAAACACTCTGATCTTGAATGCAGGATCGTTTTTCGACAAATTTTCCGTATTGGTATTACAGAATCTTCCTGACTTATTTGTGATTACGGAATCATGGTTAAGTGACTCGATACCTGATCATTCTATCTTCCTGCAGAATTACTTTCTTTTTCGGCAAGATCGTAGCACAGGCGTCGGTGGAGGCATTACGTGCTACATTCGCAGACATTTATCTGTTACGAAACTGAATGTTAATGAGATCACTCCTTCCAATTCCTTCAGTTCGGAGTTCTTATGCCTTCATATTAAAGAGAAACGATTGGTGGTGATAGTCATTTACCATCCTTTTTGGAACAATATACCGGCCCATCATGAAGCTATTGTCTCTCTAACGACAATAGTGGATTATGTGAAAGTGTGTCTTGGGTCTGAAACTCGGATCATGTTGAATGGAGACTTTAATGATCTTAGGAAGCACTACGATTTCATCTGTGATCTATCGTTGATTGCGTTGGTTAACTTCCCGACACGAGGTCAACACATACTGAATCAACTCTTCGTGGACTTTGCAGTTAGCCATGCGCCTCTTCCTCTTCCACCACTGAGTACGTCTGATCATGACATTATTAAGTGGGATCCGACGGTCAACCCTCGTCCAACTACCACAAAGAAGAAGATAAGGAAATTTTCAGCGGCTAACTTTGCTAATTTCGCTTCTTCAATTACATGTGTGGGTTGGTTGGCAATAGTGACCTCTTGCGTGAACTTGGATGATGCTGCACAACTACTTCACAGTGTTTTGTTTGACTTCTATAACCAGTGCTTCCCTGAAAGAGCCATTCGTTTACGTGATACGGATCCTGACTGGTGCAAATTCTCCTTGAAGCTGTTAATTGACGAGAGAGATCGTGCTTACTATAAAGGCAACTTTATACGCGGCAACTACGCGATGCTCACAATCTCTCCGTTTTGAGAACTTCTCTGCGGATGACCTTGCGACATACTTTGCCTCAATGTTCAATGCATCTCTGACGTGTGACTATGACTCAGCAGCTTCAACTTGTCCCCAAAAACTTGATATTAGTGGATGATGTCAATAGGGAATTATCGAAATTATCCAAAGCTGCCGTCAGACCGGATGGACTAGAGAGAGAGAGAGAGATGTTTATATTGTATCGTCGAATAGAAATCAGAAATAAAATACACAGATAAAAGTAGCAGAATGACAGTTTTATTTAGTCGAAACTAAGAACACATTCGTATACGCGTACAAAAGCAAGTATAAAACTAATAGTCACGTGCATTTAGTGTCTCGTAGATGACCTTGAAAGGGTGCTACAAATGCGTGGAAAAAAAGAATTTTGACGACGCAAAGTTCTACAGAATGGTACGGCGAGACGCCCACTTGGTAAATAACTGGGGAACAATTCTCTGATGGAAGTCTCTAATCTTTCCACGCTGTTGAAGGTGTTGATAGCTTGCGACCATCTTCTAGCTTCAATGTCATCCAGCTTCAGATCACGCGATTTGATTTTCAGACAGCGCCTCTGAATCTTCTCCAGTCGGTTTGAGTCTGTTGACGAGATTCCCACAAACGCTGAGCAGCAGTACTCTATCAGCGACCGAACCAATGCTTGATAAATGGTAGTGAAGTCATCAATACTAGTGACAGATCTGACCCGCCTCAGAATGTACATACGTTGAGCACACTTTTTCTCGATGAACTTTACATGGCCTCTCCATCCAAGGTTCGCATCCAAATGAACCCCAAGAAACCGAATGCTGTCTTGGAACTTGACAGTTGGGATGGCACCCTCGATACTGCAAATGCTCTTGAATCCACCGCGGTAATTCACTAGACCAGTGGTTTTCTCCGTATTCAAGGTCAATTCATTTGACGCAACCCAATCTGAAATATTGTCAAGATCACTTTCGATCTCAGCAAGATCCTTTGGAATGCTGAACTTTCGGACTCTTGATAAGAAACAAATGTCGTCAACATACTTGATTATGTGGTTCGAGGGGAAAATAGTCTGAAGCGATGAAATATAAATGCCGAACAAATAAGGTCCTAGGAGGGACCCCTGTGGCACTCCTCCTGTGACCTTCATCAATTCACTCTTCTGTCCATCAATGCGTACTCTCTGTTGCCTGTCCGATAAGTAGCTCTTCAATAACAACAGAAATCCCGCAGGAAGATTCATCTGACTGGCCTTGGAAAGCAGCTTTGAGTGACAAACTCTGTCAAAGGCCTTGGAGAGGTCAAAGCTGATCAGAATAGCGGCTCCCGTATGTGGGTCATCGGCAAACCTGGTTAGGGCATCGTGAGCATAGATGACAGCGTGAGTTGTTGATGATTTCTTCCTAATCCCGTATTGATTAGCACCAAGGTGAGCTGTTAGCTGGGGACGGATGCTTGATAGGATGACACGCTCGGCAATCTTGGCTGGAATTGGCAAGAGGCTAATCGGTCTGGATTTTTCTATTACATTCTCCGAGGTTTTGGGGATCGGGATTATGTCACCAATTTTCCAGATCAGTGGAAAACGTCTTTGGCGCAGGCATTCACTGATGAGGTGATGGATCGGCTCAGCGAGGACCAGAGAGCACTTCTTGTAAACTGCAGTAGGCACAGAATCACTTCCAGTTGCCTTTGGTGGGAGTCGTGAAAGAATGCTCCAGATGCCCTCAACACTTAACTCAGGTAACCAGCAGTCGTCTGGAGACCCGTCGACGAAGTCAAAACTGGAGTTGTTGGCAATGCTACAGTAATAGTCATTGATCGTATTGAGCACCTCGGATGGATTACTGGAGTTTCTGAGCCAATCACTGGGATCTCTTCCAGATTTTCCCCTCTCCATGTTGACGAATGACCATAGACCCCTTGCGGAATCCGAGCATTTAGAGCGAAAGTAGTACTGCTTGGCCCTCAGAATTTCTTGTTTTACCTTTCAAACCATTGAACAACGGCCAGTTTCGAGCACGATAAGCCTCCCATCGACGGTTTATCAGGATCTTTAAAAGAGGTGAGATCCATGGAGCATCATTGTCAGTCAAATAGACTGTTGTTTGCGGAATTAACTTCAGTGCATCATACATGAATCCATAAAAAATATCACATTTGGTGTCGATATCATTCGGAGCATACAAGCGTGAAAAGTCATTGTCAAGGAAAGATCTTTCAAATGCAAGAATGTTCGACAAGCGTAAGTCATAGAAGATATGTTTCTTCACCACACGCTGCTTCACCAATACTTTTGTCTTAGCAAGAACAGTAGCATGATCTGAGCCGGCTATTGGAGCACCAATTGAGACGTTTTCGGGAAGATAGTCATTTGACAAGCTCTTGTCCACGAAAATGAGGTCGAGGTTGGCAGTCTGTCGAGTCGCACCATGTACAATATTAATCAAGGAGAATCCAGATTCAAGGAAGGAGCGATTGTATCGGTTAAAGTCACCAGCCGCGATTAGTCGATGAAGAGGAAGATTACTGAGATGATGATCAAGACAGTCACTGAGGGTGTCACAAATCCTCTTGAAATTTGAATTGACGATCCCAGGCGGAATATACATTCCCGTGAATACTATTTTGGAAGTAGGGATTTGGATGCAACAAACCTCAACCTCATCAAAAGTGGGTGTGGATATCTGGGTAGCGCGCAAAAACTTCTTTGTCCAGATTGCCACTCCTCCTCGTCCAGAATCATTCTTTCGATCGGTGCGATGACACTCATATCCTGCCATTTGAATGCTCTGCGTTGGATTCTTGGGAGAGAGCCATGTTTCAGTGCAGATAGTAATGGGCAAAAGACCGTTCCAGGACACCATAAAATTCAAAAAAATAGTATCTTTAAAAACGACATAAATTCATGAATTTGAACCCTTTTTCAGGTTTTTAAGACCTAAATAAATGAATTTAGTCCATTCAAAAAGTACCATTTTTCAAAAAATGGTACTTTTTAAAAACGACATAAATTCATGAATTTGAACCCTTTTTCAGGTTTTTAAGACCTAAATTCATAAATTTGGGCGTTTTTAAAAATAACCAATTTTTCAAAATCTCAAATTTGAGAATTATAATTTTTACCTTGAAAATCATGACCGTTCCAGGACACCGAAAAAATCATAAAAGTTGAGAATTTCAAATTCATGAGTTTAGACGTTTTTCAGGTTTTTAAAATATATCATGTGTCTAAAAATATTTCTTTAAAAATGGAAGATGAAAAAACAAAAGAACCATCAGCCCCTTTATATCCGATATTGGAACAAATGGATAAAGCAAAACACAAATATAGAACGGCGTTCTCTTCTTTTCATTCTTCTTTACTTTCATAAATTACTCACATTCACTTTAAAAGTATAGACTGAAAATACACTTGCAAAGTGAGAACGTTGTTCTCAACTTTAAATTCTTCAGCAGAACAAGGTTGAAATAAATTACTCACATTCACTTTAAAAGTATAGTCTGAAAATACACTAACGACGTTCACTGAAGTCTAAAAATACAGTTACAAAACTTCATAAATTTAACTCGTCTATTTCTTGAGTTACACCAGTTCTTTTTCCCCAAATTTCATCAGAAGATTCCAACAGTCTTTTTTCTTTTTCATTTGTGAGAAAGTCCTCAATTTGGTTCAAGTGCTTTTTAACAAAATGAATACTCAATGTTGAAGTATTGAGTTTCGGGAATTCGAGAGATAGTCTATACAACTTGATTAAGAAACTAACATACGTTCTAGAAAAATAGATTTGGTGTTCATCATTCAAACATTTAATGAACTTTACAAATGAACACTTGATTAATGTTTTCAACTTACACAATACCTTACCTTGATTAATATATGAAATTAACAATCTTTGGTTACCTCTCTTTTCTGTCAAAATTAGTTTTTTCAAAGAATCTATACAGGTAGGAATAGAAAAATAGTCCACTTTCTCCGGATAAAATTCCTCCAACTCTGTATCCACAAATGAATTTGAAATAAGGTCTTTCACTTCCTCTTCTTTGTTTTTGTCAACAGTTGCTTTCTTCTTTTTCAAATTTTCTTCAATGAAGTTTACAGCCAAATCTTTAAACAGTGCTTGCTGGTCAGGAACTATTAGAGGGAAAATTGAATCGCAGAAGACTGCAAATGCTCGTTCTAGAGGTGTTGATGACATATTCCAGGATGAAGACATGAAGTGATTGCAGACAAAGTCAGTCTCGTAGAACGCTCACAGAATGAATGCACGCAGTAATTAGAGCACGCAGTAAGAATGAAATTGTAATACGTGGAATAATGGCAGCAGCTGTTTCTGAGAGAGAGAGAATCTTTATGACCTTTGCCCCCAGCGAAGCGTCTAAAGTATACCCGCATTTATGGCGCTATTGTCTGCCACAAGCCGCAGCTGCTATCACTTCAATGTTCAACGTCAAAAGCAAGTCAAGCGAAACAAACTAAGATTAGCGACTTCTTCTGCAAAAACTAATTAAAATGTGCATTAAGATGCATGTCTTCCCAAAAAAGGATATTTTTCGTGGAATGAAGAGTAGTTTTTTATCCTCATAACATGTACGATTGCATCGGTATTGGGCAGTAGAGGTATACTGGAGTATACAAAAAATTCAATTGCTTATCTACGATTCATACTGGCAAACAATTCCTTTGTTCTCTCTCCCTCTTCGTCTCATCCTCTCCCAGAGCTTTTGGTCTGACTGAGTTCTTAGAAATATACGGCAAACAAACAACTGCGTATTTCTATTTAAATCTAAATTCAGAAGATTGTATTCAAAATATTTCTTTAAAAATGGAAGAAACAAAAATGGAAGAAACCGCAAGAATATATCCTTCGTTATCATATGAACGTAGTTCTACTTTAATGGACATTGAAAAAATGAATAAAGAAAAACACAAAGATAGAGTTAGGTATATGAAAGATAAGGAATCTCAATTATTATTAAGATTAGAGCATTATAAAAAATTAAGAAAGAGATGGACTAATGTTAAGAATGTAACACAAGGAATTGGCATATTCTTAACAATAAGTTTAGGCGCTCTCACTATTGTTATATCTTCTGGTGTTTTAGTAATTCCAGTAGTTGCTACAGCTTTAACAGGTACGGGTGTTTTTGCAACTTCACTTGTTACAATGTTAGATAAATCTTTAATAACTAAGAAACGAAAATCATTAAAAACTAAGCATTTACATATTAAAGAAGTCTATGATAAACTACATTACTACTTTCAAAGAGTATGTGATGATAATGTTATTACGTTAGATGAGATTGAAAAATTTGATCAAATAGCTAATAAAGCTAATAAAACGCCATTTCATTTAAAGTCCGAAAAAGTTGATGATAAGAATAAACAGGATGGCAAAATTTCTAGTGATGGCAAAATTTCTAATGAAGAAAATGATAAAGTTTTTTTAGAAGAGCTAAAAACTTTAAGCGAAAATTTAAGCAAAACTTTATTAAACAAAACTTAAAGCGAAAAGATGACAGACAACAAAGCAATAAAAAAATAATTTGTTCAGTAAAATGTTTTTGCTGTATTCCAATGTTACCACAAAATTCAAATATTATATTTTAAAAATGGATAAAATTAGAGCTGATAATTTTAAAAGAATAAAACAATTAGAAGAGTTAATAAAACAAAGAAATATTATGAAAGAAAATCATCTTCAACATAGAATGATAAAAGCTGGTATTCAATCTGATATGTTTGAAAAAATGCAGCAAACCGAGCAAGTAAAAACTGATTTTGAGAAAACTATGAAACCATTTAAAACTCTTGAAAAAGAAAGTACAAATAATGATAAACAAATTGATATAACAGATCCAGAGCACAAAACTGTATTAGATGACTATGGATTACTAGAATCAAACATTAATAAGAAATTACCAAAATCTATGCAATTTGAACATTCTATTTCATTTATAGATGGAAAAACAATACCTAGATTTTATCTCGGACAAAAAGAAATATTTCCACAACCTTTTCGAGGTTTAATTTTTTCACCAGATAAATCTCCTTTTAATTTAGATAGAAATTTTGTTGATCTTTTAAGAGGAGCAGATTTAAATAATTATGCTGTAGAAGATCTCATAAAATATAAAGCTATGTTAGATAGAGTTGGTGCAGTAAAATCTCTAAGACGTTATAAACAATTAGAAAATTTATTATCAACGGGAGTTAAAGTAGGAAAAGGTTTATCTGAAAAACAGAAAACAGAAACAACTGTATTCTTACCAGATGATTCACAAGAATTACTAAATAGATTAAATATTTTAATATCTGCAATAAAAGAAGGACATAATTCTAGTTTCAATGAAATTCATGCTATATTGAAAAGACTGTTAGAAAAGAAGATTCTAAATGAAGAGGATTATAAAAGTGTAGCTGAAATATGTTGTTTCTAATTTTTATCTATGATTTTTATTCATGATTTTTATCTATGATTTTTATCTATGATTTTTATCTACGATTTTTATCTATAATATTTATTCAAAATTTTAACTAAAAAATGTGTTCAGCAGATTTAGACAAAATTAATAATCATTTAGAAAATTTGACAGAGATTTTGGGTTCATCAAAATTTAGTACGACGTTAAAAATTATAACAACTACTTCATCACACACTTGTAATTTAGAACCCATTCTTCATTTAGAACAAAATAAAAATTATCAAATTGCATTGACTAGTTTCTCCACATTTAACACTATTCAAAACGTTATCAAAGATGTGAATGATCAATTTAGATATTCTACTGATAAAGGCAAAACATGGAAAATATTAACTTTTCTTCCTGGTTCTTACGAAGTTGAATCAATATCAAATGAAATTAAGAGACATTTAGGTATACCATTTAAAGATAAGAAACAATTACATTTTGCAGTTGAACCGGCAGTTAATAGATTTTCTCTTACTTTAGACGAAAATCATCAAGTTGATTTTAATCATGATAGATCATTGTCAAAGCTATTAGGATTTAATAAACAAACCTATAGTCAAGGTTATCATTTAGGTGAGAAGATTCCAAAAATAACTGAAATAAATTCAATTGTTGTACATTGTGACATTATTGAAGGAGGATATATAATGGTAAATTGTCAAATTTAATATTCAGTTTTCCAGCTTTTACTGTACCCATTGGTTATAGATTAAATGTATTTCCCCAAACATTAATATATTTTCCTATTACAAGAAAAACTATTAACAACATTGGCATTAGAATCACTGATGAGAAAGGACAAGAAATAAATTTTGGAGGTGAAGAGATTATGATAGATCTTTTAGTTCGGGAGGTATAAACTCCCACGCGAAGCTAGAGAAGTTTAATTTTCTTCTTCTTTAAAAATAAAAATAAAATAAAAGTAAATTTTTTTATTAAAAAATGAGTGAAGTACCCCCATCAAATAAAAAGAAACTTAAATTTAATCATCATCCAAATTTATCTAATAAAGTTTTGTCAGTTATTTGCGGAAGATCAGGTTGTGGAAAAACGTATCTATTATTTAAAATTTTAACGACTCCAAATTTTTTGGATTATAACAATCTTATAATTTATACAACAACGGCAGAACAACCCGTCTATCAATTTTTAAAATATGGATTTGAAAATAATCTTAAAAAAACAGCAATTGCTTCATTATTCAAAGAATATGAAAAATCTGAAGATGAAGAAGAAATAAGTTCGTGGTGTGAAGAAGCAGCAAAAAAATAGTCAGTTAGTAGAATCCAATAAAAATAAGCATATAAAGATACAATTAATAGATGATAGTGGTAATATGCAAGATCCTAGTAAACTAGATAAAACAATGAAACATTGTGTAATTTTTGATGATTGTGTTAATGATAGAAATCAGTCAGTTCAGAGAAATTATTTCACAAGAGGTAGACATAATAACTGTAGTGTATTTTATTTAACACAAAGTATGTATTCATTAGACGGAAGTGTTATTAGAAAGAATGCAAATATATTTATACTATTTGAAATAAATGCAAGAAACTTAAGTGATTTGTTAAGAGATTTATGTGTAAGAAATAAAGATGAATTTAAACAATCGTGTAACAATGCTTGGTCAAAAGATTATGGCTTCATTACAATTAATATTGATAAAAAAATTCATGATAGAGTTATCGAACAATTGTTCTCTGACTAGGCTTCGCCTCGAGGGGCTTCGCCCCGACTGAAAGTCGATAGAACATTTGTTTACCGAGTGATAAAAAAATATACAAATATAGTGTTATAATATTTTTCATTTTTATTTTATGTATATATCAAATTTGACTATCTTAGAAATTAGAAAATTAAAAAGGTGAAGTAGTTATTCCATCAGGTAAAATTTTTCTTTTATCATCAAATGGATCTAATGCTAATTTATGTTCTTCTTTTAAATACATTTTATGTTTCTTTGAATTAAGTCTATAATTACATGCTGTTTTTATTTCATTATTAAATAATACATTTTTATAATCTTGAAATGTTATTTGATTAGCCACTGATGCCTTTGAAATTCCTTTTAATGTTTTATGTGTTTTAATATTATTAGTTGTGTTATAACAATAACATTTAGATTTTAAAAATATAGCTCCTGTTATGAAATCTTCATTTCCTTCTAATTCATCTTTTACTTTACATAAATCAGAAGGATGAATGATATCTTTTATTTTATCTATTTCTTCATCAAGTGTAGAATTATACGGTATTGTTAATTCTAAGAAAACAGAATCGGTATCTGTAAAGTGTAATTTATAGTTTTTGCCATAAGCAGGTGCTAAATAATCATATATAAATCTATACATAAATAGTTTAGCTAATTCTAATATAGTGAATCCTATAAAATTAAACTTATCATGTTTTACGCTGATTCGACGTAAATGTACAGCACATAGTTCATCACTAAATCTAGTAGTTCTTTTATATGTACGTTTCCTTGTTAAATTTTGAAACCTATCTTTATCATAAACTATTTCAATATTTTGTCTATTACGCACATTTTCTAAAGTCTTACCATAAAATGCATTATTCATTAATTTGAAGAACACGTTTCGAAAATCATCTTTATTTCTTTTAGCTATTTTACGTTTTTCAATATTGAACTCTATATAATCTTTTAACCACCTAGATTTTTGATAAAATAGTTTTCGATGTATTTTGGTGAGAATCATTCCATGTTCTAAATACCAATCTAGCATTCTTCCTTCAACAACATACTTTCCTTTATTGCTTTGTGTTAACATAAGTTTTTTTTGTTGGTCTGTATTTCTTAGGAATTATAGACTTTTGATAATCTGAAAAATCATCTATATTGGGAATTTTGTTTTCGGGACAGAAAGGAAAACATTTTGTTTTATCTTTTATTTCATCAGGATATACTAAATCAACTTCATATATATAACCATGATTATAATTTCCATCATATGTTTTTTGATAATCAAGAATATTACACCATGACATTTCACCTGTTGGTAATTCTTGTATCATGCAAGAAGAATATAAGCTATTAAAATCATAATATAACAAATAGTTTTCTCTTATGAATTCATCAATTGCATTTTCACGTTCTACTCCTTCTCGTTTCGTTCGAAAAATTTCAAATATTTTTTCTTTTTCTTCTGGAGATAAAGGTTTCATTATTCCATATTCTTGTGGATTTACTTTCTTATTATAACATTTAACATATCTATTACCTAAAACTGATGAAACTCCACCTCTAATTCCAGATTCAAAAAATAATAATTTATCATATGTATTTTCTTTATAATGTTTAAGTTTAACATTTGTATGTTTTAATCCTGCTAACCATGTTAAACCTGGTGTAGAATAACAACATGGATCTATTCCGTAATATTCTAAACACATGTCACGAAAGTTTTCGAAAAGATCAGCTAGTATTAATACATCTATCTGTAGATATTTCATTGTAAGTAGTTTATAGTGTGACATCCGGCGCGACGCTTCGCTTCGCTTCGCTTTGCTTCGCTTCGCTTGCGCCGGATGTCACACTTTTGCGGGGGTTTTTCAAAATTTTCAAAAAATCAAAATTTCAAAAATTTAGGTAGATTTCAAATTTCACGTGGCCGAAGGGCGAAAATTTAAGTTGTCTCAAAATATCACGTGGTCTAAGAATTTTGAAAATTTAGGCAGACGAAAATTTAAGTTGTCTCAAAATATCACGTAGTCTCAATATACCAGAAGATTGTATTCAAAATATTTATTCAAAATATTCATTTAAAAATGGAAGAAACAAAAGTGGATGAAACAAAAGTGGAAGGAACCTCAAGAATATATCCTTCGTTATCATATGAACGTAGTTCTACTTTAATGGACATTGAAAAGATTAACATTGAAAAAATGAATAAAGAAAAACACAAAGATAGAGTTAGGTATATGAAAGATAAGGAATCTCAATTATTATTAAGATTAGAGCATTATAAAAAATTAAGAAAGAGATGGTCTAATGCTTTAACAATTGTCATTTCATCTGGCGTTCTTACAATTCCAGTAGTTGCTACTGCTTTAACTCGATACAAAATGAAAACACATTTCCATCTTTGAAATATTTTATTCACATCACAGACAAGTACTATGTACAAGTAGCATGGTTTACAACGAATAAAATATGTTGACTAGAAAATGTGTTATGACATGATACAATTGTTTCTGTATGAGTAAAATAAAGTAAGGCTCATAGAACTATAAAACCAATGAGGACAAGTAGCATGGTTTACAACGAATAAAATATGTTGACTAGAAAATGTGTTATGACATGATACAATTGTTTCTGTATGAGTAAAATAAAGTAAGGCTCATAGAACTATAAAACCAATGAGGACAAGTAGCATCGTTTACAACGAATAAAATATGTTGACTAGAAAATGTGTTATGACATGATACATTTGTTTCTCGTAAATAGAAATAAGGTAATACTCATAGTACTATTATCCATTGCGAGTAGCTTACCGTTTCAATTGATTGAGTTTAAAATTTGATCAAGGGTTGGGCGGTGTCTCCCATGGCGAAGATACGAGTCAATAATAGCGAAGTTCCTTTTGAAAAATGATATAGATTCCGTCGAGTTCTTAATAAACGGAAATCGTAAATATAGTTTATAAAATTTTCTTAAAAAGATGCTATAGCCTCTCGAATAACCTAATTGTTTACAAACATGGCCACTTCCCCGGATTGCAGTCAAAGCTCTTCCTTTTATACGCGATAACTTCACAGTATTGTTCACCGAAATGTCTTCTTCTCTTCTTAAATGTGCTAAATAATTAGTTAGCTCTGATGGTAAGATGTCTCTTTGAATTTCTTCTTCAAAATTATAGTTTGAACTGATATTGATGGCGTTATCTTGCAATGTGTCTTCAAATCGATTTATCACTAAAAATTCTCTGAATGTTTTTGATGCGTGGATGTCTTCTTCCTCCCTTGGTTTAAGATATTTCTCCTGAAATTCTGTTAGCATCTCAATACACTTCTTCCGTTGATCTTCGTTCACAATAGTGTCTGAAATTTTTCTTTTCAAATCGGCAAAGGCGATGCTTGAACGTGCCATTTTCGTTAAAACGTAGTGAATTAATTATGATAAAAAATAAAATTGTTGAAAGTCGCTGATGAAATTGACCAAAATAGATAAAGGTCACAGATGATTCGTAAGCAGTCACAGTCTCGTAGAACGCTCGCAGAATGAATAATGCACGCAGTAATACGTGGAATAATGGCAGCAGCTGTTCAAGTGAAAAGTTGAGTTATGCGGGTCACAAAGAATTCTCTCATACTGAATAGCTTAAACTGCTAGCAGCTGTTCATGTTAAGAAATTTGGTAACAGATGTTGCTAATGTCTTAATACAGATAAAACAATCAATATTCTCTTAACAAGAGTTCATAAGAATAAAATGCAACAATGTAACGTTTAAATTTAGATTAAATTAAATAATTTCAAAATCGAATAAGTAGTAAGGAAAGACATCATTAGAGACCAGTTTTAAATCAATACCCCCTCCCTTCTGACTAAGTAGCAAGGAAAGTCATCATTGTGGAACAGTTTTAAATCAATACCCCCTCCCTTCTGACTAAGTAGCAAGGAAAGTCATCATTGTGGAACAGTTTTAAATCAATACCCCCTCCCTTCTGACTAAGTAGTAAAGAAGGACATCATTAGAGACCAGTTTTAAATCAATACCCCCCCCAGTAGTAAGGAAAGTCATCATTATAAAAATGTTTTAAATCAATACCCCCTTCTGACTAAGTAGTAAGGAAAGACATCATTAGAGAACAGTTTTAAATCAATACCCCCCCTCCTTCTGACTTCTAGGGGTCCCTTAAGAATTTTTTTTATTATAAAATGAGCAACATAAATGAGTTTTTTAAATTATATGGAACGCAAACTACGACAAATTTCGACCTAAAGAAAATCGCAAATGAATTATGAATAAAGAATTTTCATGTTCTAATGAGAAACGAATTACAATTCCTAAAAAATAGGCCAACAGGAACCTTCAGTTCCCGGAATAAAGTTCCATCAATAACTGTAAATTTCATAACGAATCTTCACACTTCAGACCAAAACGGCGTACATTGGTCAGCAGGTATCTTTAGTAAAAACGGAGATAATTATTATTTTGACTCATACGGGCTTCCACCTACAAATGAAGTAAAAGAATTACTTGGAACGGGAACATACAATACGTTTCAAATTCAAACACCAGGCACTACTTATTGTGGACAATTATGTCTTTATGTTTTATTTAAACTACAGGAAGGAGTACCATTTCTAGATATAATGTTAGAATTGAACGAACCGTAGGTTCTATGGCTACGCCTAACAAGGGAATTTCATTCCCGAAACGTTAGTTCCAATAATAATAATAATGATAATTAAAAATCAGTTCGTGTAATTCATTTTGATAAAAACGGCCTCTGATATCCTCATTATCTAAATCTTTAATTTCATAAGTAATCGGATAAGTTTGATTTATTTTTGCAAACTTCAAATATTTCTTTAGTCCAATAGCCAACAAAGCCTTTTTCAAATTTATTCTTATATTTAAATATTCTAACTCTATCTCCAGTTTTAAATTTCGGTTTAAGTTTCTGCAAATTCGGATTACTCTCATTCAAATTATTATTCTCGAATATTTTCTTTCGTATCAAATCAGGGTCGTCAGAAGCATTCTTTGGGGTTTCTTCAATACCAGAATGAACTTTATTATTGTACTCTTCCACAATTCCTGGTAATATCTTCAACCATTTCTGATTTCTTTGCTCAGTAAATTTCTTGAATAATTTATTTTTTAACGTCCGATTGAATCTTTCTATCACTACGGCCTTCCCAGCGTTTTCAGTTGAATAAACAGTTTCAAATAGTGGCTGAACGTTTCGGTTATAAAATTCCGACCCTTTATCAACAAACAATTTTTTTGGCTTTCTATTACTTTCTTTAAAGATTTCTTCAAACGCATATTTAACTGAAAGACCACTTTTATTTTTTAAAGGCTTTACCCAAGCATATCGTGTATATAAATCTATAACGGTCAATGCGTATTTGTAGTCCCTTTCATTCGGCATATGAATAAGATCAGCACTCCAAATATCATCTTTATTAAATACTTTTACTTTTAATAAATATTTAGGCTTTCTATATTCTTTATGAATTTCAGATGCATAAACGTCTGAATTATGATTTTCATTTAAACCCTGGCCGAATAATATTTTAGCTTGTAAAGCTTTCTTAACAAACATTCTTTCAATTTTTTCTCTAAATGTAGGATTCTGAATACTATCTAATTCTTGAATCATCTTCTTGTCAGCTGCATGTCGAGAACTTAGATCATGATTTCGATAAGCTAAATCATGCCTGTAAGCGGCGGCATCTACTCTATTTATTGGTTCTTCACCTGGTTTCGGATTATTATTCTCATCTAGTCTTATATCTAATCGAGTTCCTGGACCAGTATATGAATGACCAGGTAGATGTTTTTCTTTCGAATATTTACTCCAAATAAATCCAGGAAAGTTTTCTAATGTTTTTTGTATATCACCACCGAAGTGGTGTGGAACTTTGTTCTTGTCACCTCCAATATGCTGACAGTTTGAGTTTTTATTTTTGTTTAATAGATAATTCAATAAATCTAAATTAGAAATTTTTAATTTAATTAAATTTTCGGAATTTTTAGTATTCATTTTAAAAGATAAAAAAAATTAAGAAGATAAAAAAATTGTTTTACCGAAAAGAACCAAAGGTCCTGAGGTTATTACCGAATCATACTAGGACTTAGATATATTCCAGAACCATCTTTAGTTTCTTTAATTTCAATTAAATCATCAACATTGTGGAGAATATTTTTAAGAACTCGTTTTCCTTCATCAACTAATTTTAATTTACTAATAAAATTATCTACTATTCCTTCTCCCCTAGCAACTTTCTCTAACTCTCTGTTATGACGTTTTTGTTCTTCTAATGCTGCCTTCTCTGATTTATTTTTATTTACTGCTTGGACAATACCAGCTGTCCCACCTGCAACACTTCCTGCTGCAGCTATGCCTCCTATTATTAGTGGAATTAATGGGAGAATACCGCCATTCTTTTCTTCTTGTAATTTAATATTTCTCTATCATTGGTTTACTTATGTAATACTTTTTTTTGTTAATCGTAATAGTTTTAGGGGTATTTTTGTCAACAATATTACGTAATTTTAATTCAACAGTTTTATTATTATTACTTTTCGCTTGCGACATTTTTAATAAAAAATTTTAAGTTATCAAAAATTTTAATCTATTCTATTTATGAAAAAATTTTAAGTTAAGAATTTTTTTAATCTATTCTAGTTATGAAAAAAATTTAATTAACTTATCGGAGCGAAGCTCCTCTGGCTTTAGCCGATCCTAACCATCTTCCCATTAAGAACTTCAATAGAATATTTTACATCTTCTAGCAATAAACCATAAGCCATCAATGAAGTTGTGGAATCTTTCTTTTCAATATTAATTGTTACATCACAACCATTTTTAATAATATCTTCAGATTGTGCACTTAAATCGAAACAGAAAATTGGATATAAATGTCTACAATCTCCAGGAGTTAATTGTGGTTCAACTCCAAATTCTGTACAAAGATTTCGATAAGAATCATATCCTTCCATAAATTGATTATTGGTATCATCGAATCTTAATGGATCAATTGGATATCGAGTTTGATTTAATGAAACTTGTAAGCTTCGAATTGTATTAATATGAAAAATATTATTGTTCTTATCAAAACTTGGAGAATTATTTCTTTGAAATGTTAGTAATAAATATCTTGGGGTATTCGCAGTTCTAGTAAAATGCCAGTTAAATCTTTGTTCGGAAAAAGTTACTGAACTAGCAGTACGCTTTAGAAAATTTACTGGAATTGGTTTGTTTAGTATTTAATCTTTTTGCAATAGCTGTTTCAACCTCTAAACTAGGAGTAATATGCGTAATCCACCATTTCAAGTCTATCAATTTTTAAATATGCTTTTTTCCCAGTCTTACCAAAAAAGATTAATTCATTATTTGCCGTACGATGAATTATTAATTTAAATTTAAATTGATATGATATTTTGTCATAATCTAAATATCCGAATAATGGAGACAATGACCAATTAACTGTCTGTTTACTTTTCTTGTTAAATTCACGTCTTTCTTTATATGCATCATTATTTGTTTTATTTAAATGTTTTGCAATATTTTCTACATCTTTCGCAATTCCTGCGGCATCTGTTCCAGCGTGAGTTAAATCATCAACAATTATACCATCATTAGTATCAGGAAACCAACCTTCGATTTCATACTTTTTATTATTTTCACCAATTGTTACAAATCTAAGCATTGTATCAATTACACCTGGGGAATCACTTATTGTTTCTATATTTTGAGTTGCAACATTAAACGCATTTGTGTAAATAATCTTGGAAAAAAATTATTCTCTAGTGTAATTATTATCGGTATCTGGTAATGGTGTTGTAAAATTAGCATCACTATATAAAGAATATTCACAGTGTAAAAATGAATCAGGTAAATATAAATAACTCTGCTGATTATCAACTTCAAAAATTAAATCACCTCCAGTATTTACTCTACTGGAAGATCCGGGATTCATAGCAATTCTTATATAGTCATTCTTTTTTTGATTGTAACTGGTGAACGGAGGATCATCTAATCTAAATTTTATTTTCGATAAGCGAAGGCATTTTATAAGAATAATTTGACTTTTTGTTTTTCTCACAGACAGAAAAAAAATTTTTACTAAAATATAATTTTAGAATTTTACTAAATATAATTTTAGAATTTCACTAAATATAATTTTAGAATTTTGCTAGACCAGCTCCGCTACAGCTTTGCTGGTTAGACCGAAGGTTGCTGCTCCCGCCATTACCTTTATTTCTTCAATTGTTTTTTCATTATGTTTACTATCACCATCCACAGCTATGTTAGCAATTTTATTTTTTGTTTCATCTGAAAGTTTTTTAATTTTTTTATCTCTTCAGAATCATTCCTAAGTTTACGAATAGCTTCTAGTTGTTTTAATTCGTTTTGAGACTTAACAGCATTTGATATTGCACTAGCTGTACTACCTATAGCAGCTGCTCCTTTTGCAGCAGATGTAATCAAATCTTTATTATTTTTAATTAAGTTAACGATACTACCAATACCAGAAAAGATGCCATCTCCTTCTTTTTGGACGGCACCTGCGGTGCTAGGAACTTTTGTGTTCCGACAGTTTCTACACTATCATAATGGTACACAGGTTTCATAGATGGTTCATGAGCAATTTTTATTATTTGATGCAAAATGTTTAAGATTGTGTTTATAAATTATAGGCATTTTTTAGGATTAAATTTGACTTTTGGGAAAAATATCTACGTGTTAAGATTTACGTTTGTGAATGGACAACAACTTCGAGATAACTTTATTAATTGCCTGTTGCACTTTATCTATTGCGTCAAGCAGCGTGTGATGTACTTTAATTTCTCTTCTATTAACTTGCATTTTCTGCTGATTAATCTTCAACGCCGTTTTAAGAGCATTTAACTTAATTTTTAGAACATCTAATTGTCTTTTAACAGAATCTAACTGTTCTTTATTTTCTTTAGAGTTTTCTTGTAAATTTTTCTTTAATTCATTTTCTAAATTGATTTTAAGAGTTTTCATTTTATCAACTTTTTCATTAAGTGAGTTTACTTCATTTATTATTTCTATTCATCTTTTTCATTTGTTGAGTAATTTTAGAACTTAATTCATCAACACTTTTTTGGAATGTAGTTTGTAACTGCTTTAAAATTTTTTTTAATTCTTTCAGGTAGTTTTTCATATTTCATCTTCTAATTGTTCTTTTAACATTTTATCTGATGTTTATTTTTAAATGACTGCAGATTTTAAATTATAGAAAGTATATTAAAATTTTTGATTGTTCAGAAATCTTTTTAAAAAGTTTGCTATATCTGCTTCCTAAGCTCTCTCTATCCGTTTTTATCAAGTTTTAATAATTTTTTTCGTTTAATGATTTGGTCATTAATGTTT
>CAJQUW010012495.1:0-19911 GCA_907163375.1 Prostheceraeus crozeri | reverse complement strand
AAATCCAATTTATTCCACAACATTTCTGTCTTTTCAACTTTGGGTCTCAGATTTCCGTGAAAATTTGCATATATACTCATTTTTTTACGCTGAACACGAAAATCTTAGCGGCGACCAAACCAAATAAAAACTTTCCATAGAAATCTAGCACTTTTAAAAAGCCATTTTTTCTACATCTCGGTCAGAGGACAAATTGATCTCGGTCAGATAGATGTCGAATAGGAAACTCTTCGGCTTCTGCATTTGGGTTGCTGATGAAACTGGGAACTTAGGATGAATGCTTGCATGCGTAAAGCGAAGTGACCAAAATGTAATGTATTGCATATAATGTCCGTTGACCGTGACCCACCTTGTCCTCTGACCGAGATTTTTAAGGTATCGGTCAGAGGACAAATTGATGTCGAACAGGAAACTCTTCGGTTTGTGCATTTGGGTTCATGAGACTGCGGGAACTTTGGACAAATACTTGAACGCGTAAAACAAAGTGATCTAAATGTAATTGCATACATTATCATGTCTTTAGACCAAGACCCTTGTACTCTGACCGAGATCTTCAATTTCAACGTTGTCCTCTGACCGAGATTTTTTAGGGTCTCGGTCAGAGGACATTTTCGTGGTTTTTGGAGATTTTGAGAGGGTTAATTGATATGAATGAAAAATTTCTTTTGCATAGATGTTAAGAGCATGGATCCCTCCTATGCTGTGAAATTTCATCGATTCCTGACAAAATTTCTGGTTTCAGCATCCATATGAAATTTTTGGGAATAGTTAAATTCTCTGGTCGAAAAAAACGGATAAAAATATTTTTAAATCAATATTGCACACTTGTAACGGCATCAAACTGAATTTTCTTTACGGATTTATAAACTAGCACACTAGAGGATTCGTTTGGTGCAAAACGTTTAACGGAAGAATCAATATTCTTCGAGAAAAGGTACCTCGGTCAGAGGACAGAAAACGTCTCGGTCAGAGGACATTTTTTTCATTGGACAATGGAAACCCAGTGAAAATTCAATGATTAATATTGATTATAACATTTAAAATTAGACTGTCTTAAAGAGCTGATCTTCTTCTTTCAGATAATATAAATATTAGTGGGTGTATTTGAATGTATCTAATCGAAAATCCGTGTTGAAGTGAGAGTACTGCAACTTTGGACATGCCTTTTTGGTCTTTTTTCGGCAAAAAACGGCAACTTGTGAAGAAGGTCTTGGCTTTGTGACTTTTTAAAAACCATGCCATAATAGATGAGATCTTTACGGTTCGATTAAAAAAAAACTATTGAAATCGGTTCAGAAATATGGATTTTACAAATCAAAGACACATTTTCGTCAAATGTTGTGGATTAAATTGGATTTACCCATATAGTAAAGTAGAAATTGGACACCACGGGATGATAAGCTAATACCAAAGTGTAAAAAGATTGATTGCAAAATAAATCTCTATTGACTGAGTCCAGAAAGTTCCATTCTAAATCATTGATCATCAAGTCTCCAGGAGAGAACAATATTGCTACAGGTTTTTCCAGTCAAGCTATCTCAATCAAGTTCGTTGTAGTTCAATCAATTTCGTTCTAATGCGTAAGTGAACATCTATTGCAATCATAGAAATGGATAATAGTATTCATGGTATTATTAATTCTATTCATGGTATTCTATAGTACTATTCATGGTATAGTAATTCTATGGTATCATTAATTTCTATGATTGCAATCAAGTTAACGTTATGCAATCTACTTTCAATCAAATTCGTTGTAGTTCATTCTTGTTCATAGATATGAATGAAGTTCATACATAAGCCAATCTATTTCACTATATATCAATCAAGTTCGTCAAAAACTTTTCGTTTAAGACATGTCTAGCAATCTCAGCTCTACCAGCTCTGAAAACTCAACCCGACGAGGACCCTATGCCAAGATAAGCACCGACCTTAAAGAATGTCTTATCGCGGCATGGGAAGATGGAAAAGACATAGTTGAAGTGCCAAGCCTCCTTGGTATCAAATTCTCTTCCGCCCGGTCCATAATAGCAAAATATTGTTCGTGTGATGGAGCTATCAGCGATGCAAGAGGAGGGAGACGTGAAGAGCGGGTAAAGCTTACGGATAATGTGGTGAGCGAAATTGTAGAGCTGGTCGAGCGTCATCCTGACTACACTTTAGAACAAATAAGTGGACAGTTGCGTTTTTCTTTATCTGTTGCCAGCATTTCACGGGCTTTAGAAAAACAACTTATCACCATGAAGAAGTTGGAGGACTGCCCCGTAAATCGCAACACATTGGTGACAAAGCAAAAACGATCCTCTTACGCCGAATGGTATTTGGAAACAGCGGTCAACCGGACGCTTGTATACGTTGATGAGACTTGTTTTAATATTTATTCAAAGCGCACCCGAGGAAGAGCCTTAAAGGACAGGCCAGCAGTTCGGCAAGTCAATCGATACCGTGGGCCAAATCTAAATTTGGTGATGGCAATTTCAGCTGGGGTCGGTGTCGTATATTACGAGCTTCAAAGGGATTGTATGACAAGTAAAGTCAAACAAATTTCGCAGATATTATTTTTGCATGTAGAATATATAAGTTTTCAAATTTCAGGCGAAAGATTCGGACATTTTATGGATAATCTCAAGACAATACTACGTGAGTGCGATGTAATCGATGGCACGATCGTGATGGATAACGCTCCAGTACATCACGGAGCCGTATCTGAGTGTGACGATGATGAAATCCCCGTTAAGTTTTTACCTCCAGTCCATTCCTGAACCCCATTGAAAATGCCTTTGGTGTTTTCAAGCTTAAATTGCGAGCTGTCCTATGTACGTGAGGATTCGACCAGGGAGAGGCTTGACAACCCGACAGAAGGTATTTCTATCGCGGAACATCGCTTGCAGCTTCTTACTGACTTCAAGAGACAATAAGTGCCGAAAAGGTCAACCACATGTGCAACCACGTGATGAGGTACATGCATCGTTGCTTTGCCATGGCCGACATTATACAATAGCTTGAGATGCTTAATTATAAATTTGGAATGAACTTGATTGTTTTCGATACATTTTGATTTTTATAGTTACGAAATTGATTGAAATAAAGAGTTGTCAAACATATGCGCGAACTTGATTGATTCACCATGCAACACAAATTTTGTTCCCCGAAAAAAAATGTTTTATCCTTACTCCATGGGTCACACAAACCACGAAAACAACAATCCTCCGTTTTTAAAAATGCTTTTGTGGTCAGTATATCGATTTTTGTGATTTTGTTTGATAAAATAATACAATTTTGACTTTTTGAGAAAATACCGGTTTTTACGAAGATTTGGTTTCCTATAGTTTCGTAAGTCTTAAAACAACGATGTAAATTTCATTTATCCTTATGTTGAAAGGATCCTTATGTTAATATTTCTGATATTTGTAGGCCTATGATTGCAGACTATAGCCTAGAACCATAAGTGTAGGCCGTAGTAGGCCTATATATTTTCTTATTTAGAAAAAACGAGAATGCTGCAAGAATGAGTTGTAATGCAAATTAAAAATGTAGGCTAAATATATTGGAATAGAAGAACAGGGTACCACTCCGAAAGGATCAAACAGAAATAGGCCTGTCATCAAAAACGCAAGCTCTTTCGAGTCTTACGACTGTTTTCTTCGTCAGAATCACGGATCAAGTTCCATACATAGTCTCCCATCATATTCTCATTGTACTGACCTTGATAGCGGTGCTCAAAGTTCTTGACATCTTGATGGAATCTTTCTGTCCTTGTTCTTTCGAATGAGCTCCCAAATTTGATTTGAATTTGTTCAAATGGGATGCCAGCATGTGTAACTTGAGGGACATTTTACAACCCATGGCAGCATAATTGGCGATTAGCTCTTCAATGAGCTCGACATAGTCATCCGATTTGTTGTTGCCGAGGAAGTTGTTAACTACAGATTTGAAGCTATCCCAGGCAGCTTTTTCAACTGAAGTCAGTAGATTAGCGAATTCCTGTGAAGCCATAAGTTTTTTTGTTTGAGGGCCAACAAAAATTCCTGCTTTGATTTTGGCAGAAGACAGCTCAGGAAAGAAACCTTCCAGAAACTGGTAAGCTTGCGACCTGAACATCAATGGCTTTTACAAACTGCTTGATCAAACCAAGTTTGATGTGGAGTGGGGGCATGAGAACTTTATCTGGATCAACCAGTGGCTCATGAAGGACGTTGTTCCTACCGACAAGATATTTCTCTCTCTGTGGCCATTGGAATTGCTGGTAGTGAACACGTGACGCTCGGCTATCCCACAAACACAAGTAACACGGGTACTTCGTCCAGCCACCCTGAAGTCCCATAAAAAAAGCCACCATCTTAAAGTCGCCAATGACTTCCCATTTGTAGTCCTTGTATTTGATAAGATCAAGGATTTTCTTCACGTTTTCGTATCGTTCTTTCAATATGGCTGAGTGTACGATCGGAATGGACGGATGGACGTTTCCATTATGCAATAGAACAACTTTAAGACTCCTCTGAGAGCTATCTATGAACAAGCGCCAATCTGCAATGGTACATGGAATGCGATAGCTTCAAATAAAGCGGGAATGTCGTGACAATAACAAACACCATCCCTCAATGTAAAATACACTGAAAACGACAGCTGTCGCTTTCGCTGCAGGGTTACTTTCACCTCTCTTGAAAGCAAATTCCACTGTTTTAGACGAGATGTCAGAATCTCACCATTTTCCTTTGTTAAACTGAGATCTCGAATAAGGTCATTGATATCGTTTTGATTTGGTAAATAGGGCTTGTTTTCATTTTCATCGCAATAGTCATCATCTGCTGACGGATCTTCGATCAGTTGTTCATCCTGGGAGTCAGATTCATCAAAGAGAGGAGGCGGTGGTGGAATAGGAAGTTCGTCATTGTGTGGTACAGGGGCTATTGAAGACGGAATGTCAGGGTATATAAGCGATTGTGCACTCTTTTTGCCTCGTTTTCGTCCCGAAGCATCCACTATACAGAAGTAACAGTCGTTGAGTGGGCTCCCTCCAAATTCGAGGAACGGCAAAACGCATTTTCTTCTGTTTTCCTCTTAGCCATCTTTCCAAAGATTTAGTGCAAAGTTCACAGGAGAAATGGGGAGCCCAATTCTTGTCTTGATCGCCAACAGGCATTCCAAAATATAGGAAATAAGCCTTTGCCATCTTCTTGGATGATGATACAGCATATTTCTTGCGATGGCTCTAACCTTGATGAACTCTCCACAAACGTAACAGAAGGCATCTGCCGAATAGCGACATCCTCTTGAAGCCATGAGTTAATACCAGAATCCTGAAAAAAGAATAAAAGTGTGTTAAAAACTATACAAACAGGATTATGGTAAACTATGTATAGACCATGTACTCGTAAATGGGCCTTAGCACACCTGGTTTTAGAAATATTTGAAATTTATTCCCCATCAAAGTCAAGATAAGAAATCATGTTACTTACATCATATCAATTAGTACAACAGACAACGATAAATCTCTTTAACTACAAAGGGGACTCGGATAAGTGATATCAGTTCAGTAGCTCAGTGGATAGCGAGCGTGAACAGTGATCGATGGGTGCACAGTGGACCGGTGTTCGAATGACCCCTGACGCACAATTTTTGCAGTAACTTTGCTAGAGTTATCCTAAGAACAAACTTATAGAGCAGCATTCTTTGTCCTACTAGAGAACCCTTTTTGCTATTTGGTCCATTTTTATGACAATACATTTACCATGAGCTGTTAACTGCGAGTATGGTGACAGTTTCACAAAATATCGGTACCAAACACCATTTCAGGAATCATTTTTAACGTTCAAATTAGCCTTTAAAATATGTTAGTAGCCTATATTGTAGTCGCCTACGATTTTCATCTAATTCAAGTTAAACGTATGAATGTAGTAAACTTAATGATGAATGAACACTTACCTCAACAATGTTAATAAATCTTGCATTGATATTGAAATTGAAACAACGTGCGAACATCATTGAAAAATATAATTAAAATTATTTAGCACGTTTAAACAAAATACAAATCCATCCATGGAGTACAATCAGAATTCAGATTTGATATATTATATTCATTTCTAATAAAAACATGGAAAATGCAAATTTCAGTTGCATTTGTTCAAAAGCATTTTGATATGGAAATTAAACTTAATTTCCTATTTGTCAGAAGCCATATAACAAGAAAATAAGACTTAAATTTCAGGAACAGAGGAAAAATTTTTTTTTGTTGCATGGTGTTATTTGCGCTAATGGTTGAAGTAGAAATGAAATTGATTGAAATAACTCCAATGGTAGAAATTGATTGAACTAAAACGAACTTGATTGAGTTAGCTATGAATCTGACTGAAAAACCTGTAAGGGCGGCTTCATGTTTTGAACATGAACCAACTCTTTTTCCGTTTTGAGTAGCCGAACTATGTGACAAATAAGAAAAACGATGTCGCTATTCACTAGTAAATGGTAATGCACTTGGGTTGCAACCGGTCGGGTTTTTGGCGGCCGGCGTCATCAAAACCGGCCGGTGTATTCAAAACCGACCGGTCGGTAGACGGCTTATTAAAAACCGGTCGGTCGGGGATGGGACGGTGGCTGCTTGCATCTCCATACCGGTTGGTCAAGGCTTTGATCGCCAGACATTATTTGGTCAACTTATGTCATTAGACATTATTAAATTTCCCCTCATAGCATACATGAAATGCATGAATGGAACACCTACCGGTACTCTGCATTAGTGAGAGTTGCCTATTACAGTACAATATTTTAAGATGCAATTATTCGCACTTTGATATACTGCTTTGTGCGATGAACAGTAATACTCGCAATGAATTATTTACTAGTCTAATGAGTTGCAGGCCTACTTTGTAACTTATTATGTGAACTGCATTTTCAAAGTCATTCAAACACAAGCAAATTGAAAACATTTAATCAAAATAATTACCTAAACGGGCATTGTAAATAACATAGAAGCAATAATAATATATGCGTATATCCATATCCCGCCTCCACAAGAAATCTTTAAGCGGTCAACAAATTCTAAGTTCCAATATAATAAAGTTTTTTAGCGATAAAAGCTCCGAGATGAACAATTTGATGACTGACTGTGCTGATGTTGCGAAATGTTTTGTCTGCGACGTGCAAACTTGATTTTACGTGATTCACTGAAGCGATATTTGCTTCATTGTTCCAGACTATTACTGACCGCCAGCTCACACACCGGTATAAGAGTCTGGAGCATTCAGCTCGCCAAACTTGTCATTACTTTTTCATTTCAGTGAGTGTCTCAAGACCGAAAGGGAGAGCTGCTGTACTTAAGTCAATCAAAATTTATCGCGTGCAGTTAGCTTATAAACAATTATCCACGATCCACTGTCAAATGTTCGGGTAGTAGGCCCTAGGATGCATTGAAATTCATTACTCATTGCATCTCTAAGCTCCACGTGCTATATAAACTATCCCATGAAGTTAAATTACTTAAGATCTGGAATGATTTTATAAAAGATAGGTTGAGGAATACAATGCTTCCAAAATTCACACAGGCTAGAATATATGATTCTCTATATTTGAGTTGAAGTGAGGTTTGAACTACATTTATAAGTTGCTGGCAATCATACTCAATACAAATTACAATATACTCAATTACAATTAAACAAATTAACAATACAATTTAAATTTAACAAATTACAATACTCAATACAATATTACAAAGCATACACGTACATACTCTCAAATTATGCTACATTTACATGCTCTTGTTGCAATGATTGACTAAGGAGGTTTATTCTGGACTGACTGTCGTCAAAGGTAGACATGTTTCGAATTAAATTAAGTGGCCGGCCGGCGTAATGAGAAGTTGGTCTTCAAAATTTGCGGCCGGTTACAACCCTGGGATGCACATTCATATATTTGACACTAAACTCAATTCGGCGCATCGTGATTCACGAGTTATCGCAACTGGAAGCACCAATGTTTTGAGTAGGATATCTCAAACATCGAATGCTGACAGTTCTTTGATTTTGCTGATTTGTTTTTGAGAGTATTAAAAATGATTGAATACTAGATGCATTATTTCATCATGTCCAACGAAGTGCATGTTTCCAAAGTATTGGATAGCCTATATTGATGGTTCATTGATTGGATTGGCATTATGAAATACATAAACTGACTGAAACTACCCGAAATTCTTATGGTTGAAATCAATTTATGGACCTTTTGAAGTTGTTTGACTCGTCCATGTTTTTACAGAATGCGGTTGCAAAATGACAGTTTGTTGTCTTGGTATCTTTCCTTTAAAAGGTGGATTACTGTAGAATCGTGGTGATTACAATCATATCACGGTCCCGTAGACACATAAATTGACACTAGCTGAGAAGTTAATTTTAAAAGACATCACGGTCCCGTAGACACATAAATTGACACTAGCTGAGAAGTTAATTTTAAAAGACAATCTACGGGTATTCCTTTTAGCCGTCAGAGCAGTGACCCTATTCCCTTTGTCTTTAATGGAAAGCCACATATTCAGAAAGATAGCTTGGCAATGGAGACAGTGAGTGGATCTCTTGCGGACATCTTTGTTGGATATCACGAAAAGATGATTATTTCTGAATGTGACTATATTCATTTTCAACTTTTTATGCGTATGACACTCGTGATTCTGAAAAAGAAATTGCACCACTTCCCTCCAGGTAATATGCAGTCAATTATTGGATTCACTGAAAACAATGAAAATCACTCCCTCGATGTGAGGACTCATATTTCAACTGATGGTGCTATCACGACTTCGATTCACCGTGTTGTGTAAGCCTTTTCTGGCTCTGTATGCAAATTATAATGCTATTTATCCAAAATTGTATAAAGTCAATATTGTACGAACTCTTTTTACCATACTCGGTGCTTATATTCGCCGCACCATATTGACGCAGAATAAAAGAATTTCCAATTTCAAATGATAACAAAGCTAATTGCTGAACTCGGTCGTTCTCGTTCTACTACATACACAATCCCACAAAAAATTATTAGCTGGGAATGACTATCCTGTGTGATTTATTCGAAAATGTTCAGCTGAATATATCCTTCCAACACGTGATGCATAATACGGTTAGGTCAGTGTGATGGAGTAAAGGCGTGCTCACATTAGACCGATAATGATAACGATTACTATAACGATAAATTGAAACAAAATTGTCTCACATTAGCCCGATTTTCTCAACGGTAAATAGTTCAATATGAACAGCGAAGCTCAGAGATAAAATGAAATATCGTCACGATTTTATCGCTATTGATCTAAGGTGAGCGCACATGAAGAACTTTATTATTGATGTACATGGTATTAGATAGGTGTCACACGCTGACAAGCTGACGTGCTGACGTTGCTCCGACAACATATATCGCTTTTGCACATTTACATGATTTAAATTGCTTTCATTATTAACTTGGTGGAATATTTTTATATCTGTGGAATCCTCGAAGCATTGTGCGTCACTTGGTGTAATCTATTTGTCATCATACGAATCAGGGAAGATCTTACAAGCAGATTTTTGTGTTTGCGAGTTTCTGGTTGGAAGTGAGTGATATTCCTCTGTCTTTGGTTGGCGCGGTGAACTTTGCGATATCAGTGCACGTGACCTCATTTTCTGGTCATCCGTGAATTCTCTCGAGATTGGATTCATCTGGACTTCGACCGTGCTTTGTCTGTGGAATAGCTCACTGCCGTATGTGTGTGACTACCGCTACTTCAGTGATTAAATAGCAAGGGTCGAATCCTGATCAGGACTATTTTACAAATTCTTCTTTTGTCTTGTTGAGGATGCCTGAAAATACTCCAAAACGCAATACCAGATCCAACTCTGCTACTTCAAGTGCAACTCCTACCACTCTCGCTGACATAAGGGCCCTTATTGAAAACGTGCGTGAGGACTTTAAGTCATCCTTGAAGAGTGAAGTTGGTGCATTGAAGTCAACTATTTCGAGTCTTCTGTTATCGATTGATGAGCTAAGACAAGAAAACAAGCTTCTTAAAGACAAATATGACTTTGTCTGAGCAAATGATGAATGAAAGGGACCTTCATTTTCAGATATCCCAAGTTTCGAGTGAAGTCGAAGCTCGAGCGAAGCGGAGTTTGAATGTGATTATTTCGGGAATACCTGAAAACCCACATGCGACCTCTGGTTTTGCTGTTAATGATGACGAAGAAGATGACAATCATGATGAATCTATTTGCTCCGACGTCTTCAAAGCTGTTGGACTTTCATGTGAGTCGGACGACATCTGCTCAGTCACTCGATTGGGCAAGTCAGGAGTTGGACGGCCGCGTCTCTTGCGGGTCCGATTCAGATCAACTGACTTACGTGATGCAGCCATTCGAAACTCTAAGGAATTAAGGAAGACATCTCGATTCCGTGGAGTTTATATTAATCCAGACCGCACGCCATTTCAGCAGGAATGTTGGAAAGGTGTTTTGGAAGAGCTGAAAATGAGAAAGGCCAATGGAGAGGACGTTGTGATCTATCGTGACCAGGTTGTGAAACGCAGGAACGTGAGAAATTTTTGAAGTCGTTTTTACTCCCAATTTCGAAGTCAAAAACGACCACTGCAACCTCTGTGTCCAAGAACAACTGGCTAGTTTTGTGCAATTCTCAATCTCTCTTTTATAAGCTAGACGAACTTCGAGCTCTTGTCTCAACAATTAAACCGACATTTATTTGTGTTACAGAAACGTGGCTTACTCCGGATGTTGATAATAATGTGATTCAAATGAAAGGATATTCTTCTTTTCGTAACGATCGCCAATATAACTTGTCCGACGGTCGTCGTGGCGGTGGTACGATTATTTACTCGACTTTGTCATCTGGTGCTATTGAGGTTGATATTCCAATCGACATTGTAAAACCCAGTGGTATTGAGAACAATTTAATTAAGTTCAATGACTTCAACAACAAGCCCGCCTTCTTATTTTGCGTTTACTTACCTCCAGGTTTAAAAACTGAAATTGTTCATAACTTCAAGGATTATGTTATAAAGTGTTTTGATCTAGTGCTTGATGATGTTCCTGAGGCTTCTGTCTATGTGTGTGGTGATGTCAACAGATATGACCTCTCTTTTTTGAGTGTTCATTTTGATTTGACCAACATTGTAGAATTGCCAACATTTGGTAGTGCTACTTTGGATAAAATTTTCTGCCTCTCTTAAGCCTGATACACACTGGAGCGAGCTGCCACAAGCAATCCGTTGCGTCCGATGTCTCGCATCAGTGTGTAATAGCATTGCGCGGGGAATATGACCGCCTCCCACGCGTTGCCTCGCGTCGGAAGGATATTTAGAAAGTTTAATATTGTGGCAACCTCTCGCCTGCAAATGCTGAGTCAATCATGTAACTGCCAATCGGAGTAACGGTAGAGGGCGGATCATTCAATGCAAATTTTCATTCACACAATCAAGACTCAATAGTCATCATGTCCGAGTGGTCGAGTGCCGAAACAGAAGAATTGATCGAACTATGGAAATCCCGCGATTTCTTGTACAATACCAAATCGAGGGACTATTTTGATCGAGACAAAAGAATAACAGCCTTGAAAGAAATGAGGACACAATTATCATCTGATAAATCAGGTGAGAGAATATCTAAATCATATATGTATATTAGCTCCAGGAAATACGAATTTTGAAAACCTTCATTGTATTGAAAGATAATTTTTATCTATAAATATTTGAAAACTGAATGTAGGCCCTACTTTGTGATGTATACATATTACAATGATTGCTTGCATAATAAAATTTATTCAATGGAATTAAAGACCATCCATCCATTACATGCGATAACATGATGAAAAATAAATGTCAGTAAACAATTAAACGAGTGTGATCGAGGCATCTTTACCATATTTCCTATATGCAAACTTTATAACAACAATAATATCTCTAGAAAAATGAAGGAACGATATTTCATATGGATCTATTCAATGCCAGATAAATGACGTATGTTTATTGTCTACCATTGAACTTTACAAAATTAACAATTATTCACCTTAGGCTTAATTTGTGTACCCGAACTTATGAATGCATAGTCGCTTAAATGCATGATTACATTACAGCTACAGTTATATCATTATTTCAGAAAAAGCAATCAAGTCGAGGATGAAATCCCTTAGAACACAATACTGTCGAATGAGGTCTGAAACGAGAAAGGTGCCGAGTGGGAGTGGCGTAGAGGACATGGTCACATGGCAGTATTTGGAATCATTATCTTTCCTGGAGCCGCATTTAAAGGCAAGGAGCTCTGTGACAAACTATGCAGCTACATCCTCTGTTGAACATATAGCACAAGTAAGTTACCTATTTATCATGTGTATCATATGTATCTTTAGTCTATCGGCCTATCCGCTGATTACAAATACACATTTATCCATCAATGATTGACTAATTAATTTATATATGTAGGTATTAATACTATGCTTATAATACTAATTACTATAAATGATACACTTATAATAATTTCTATATTCATTTGTCATCAGGATACCCTTTCTATGCGGTATTCTCACAATGTATTGTTTGTAGGAGATAATTTATAAATTCAAAGAAAAACACAACATTATCATGAATATAGTCAAATGTATTTGCATGATGTCATAGATAGTCAATATCACTTAACTTAGATCATATTCCATTGCCAGGGAACTTGGCCTGATGAATTGAAAAACAGACATAATTCATCACGAACCGATTTCGCGTATTTCGTAGGATTTTTCATATGCTGATGATCAATATTAGTCATTGTCGGTTCGGTTCGCCACGTACCTCTGCGGATTTCATGTGTTTCAAGATCTTCCGTATCAAGTGATCCGGAAGGCATATACTGATTGCTGATCTTGGTCCCCAAGTAATTGTGCAAGCAGCAAGCTGACATAGTAATCACTTCCGCTTTCTCTGGTGAAACCAACATTCTTGACAAAAGAACTCTAAATCGATTTGCCAATATTCCAAATGCATTTTCAGAGACTCGGCGTGCTCTGCTCAAACGGTAGTTGAAAATTCTTGTCGGTACATCAAGATTTGAGCGCGAATAGGGTTTCATGAGATGTTCGGTTAAGGGGAACGCATCATCCGCGACAAAAATATAAGGCGTGGGCTTTGATCGCCCAGTCAAGGGCTGTTTCGGAGGTAAAGGAATTTTATTGTCCAACAAATCTTTTCCAAATTGTGAATTTTTAAGTACACCACCATCAGATATTCTTCCATTACAACCGAGGTCGATAACCAAGAATTTGCAATTTGCATCAACAAGAGCCAATAAAACGATACTAAAGTTGCCTTTATAATTGTAAAAGTATGACCCAGAGTGAGCGGGAGGTCTTAAAGCCACATGTTTACCGTCTAGGGCACCACAACAGTGTTCGAAATTCCACTTTTCTTGAAATTCTTTTTCCACTAATCGCCATTCTTCTTCCGTTTCAGGAGCCTGCAACACAAGTAAATTTGGATGAGTCGACTCAGAGCCTTGAAAATGACGAAGTAGAGAACTTAGATGCCAGTCTGAGTAGTGGTCAGGTCATGGTTAAAAGGAAGAATGATACGTTGATTCCAGAGAGGAAATCAAAAAGACAGAAGCAAGAAGAAATGGAAGATTTGGTTATACAGAAGAGCCTGAATTGCCTGGAGAAACTAAGGGAAAGTACATGTAATGACGAATTCGACATTTTTGGCAAACATGTCGGGCATGAATTACGTAAAATGAATGACGAACAATCTGTACGTCTGGCTAAACTGCAAATACAACAAGTGTTATACAATATACAATCAGGATTGCATATTGTTAATGGCGAACAGCGTGTTTTATCAAACAGACATGCACAATCAGAATATCATAATCCTAACGAAGGACAGGCTTTCGGTAATCTATTTACCTACACAAACATTTAATTGATATTGCTGACTTGTGTTCTGTTGAATAAAAATATTGCCCTTAATGTTTTCTTTTAGTAAAATTTTCAAATGTTTTCTATTTTCAAATACACGTACATCGTCTTTTAATTATGATTTAAACTTGAATTATAGTGAAGAACATTTCAATTATTCTTTATATATATAATGAATACAAATTACCTCACAGAGACGGATAAATATGATTAGGCCCAACTTACTTTTATGTAGCCTTCCAATGCTTTGCTGATGGCTCCTGCGGTTTCTATAACTATTTCTCCAACTAACTGATTCGATATCCGAAAAAGATATGACAAACTTCTGAATGTTTCGCCTGTAATAAAACTACTTAAAACTTTTGTGTTATATAACAATCATGTACTGTACGTTGCGTAGTTAATGCAATAGTGTTAATTTATGAAATATACAATACATTTAACATTTTAAAATATTTTAACATTTCTAAATATCTATTTGAAAAGTTGAAAAGTTTCTTATCGTTTCTCATGATTAAGAGACTGTGCGCCGTATGCACAGTCGTCACTCAAGATGAAAGTCGAGATAAAATAAATCTAAACAGAAAATTATTTTCTTAATTTCGTCGTATTTTAGGAAGATAATTTACTTATCAAAAATGAATGAAGTAGGTATATATTTTGATATTCTGTATTACTCAGATTTAAAAGTACATTTTATGCTATAAAATGTATACGTATACCTGTAATTCATATTCGATATAGCCTACCAAAAATTATCGAGAAGAATTACCTGCTCAAGAAATAAATTGACTTGCTCTTACCTGTTGCCATAAAACGTAGAGTGACGGCTAGACGATCATGAGTAGGTACTGCCATTCTAAAGTTGGTATCCTTCTTTATGATCATTGGTGCCACTAAATTATGCAGCTCGTCAAATGTTTCGGCATCCATCCGCATGAAATTTCGATACCGAGCACGATCACTTGCTCTAATCTCACTTATCAAGCAGTTGTAGGCTCCAAAATCTGTTCTCTTCTTCAACCAATCATGAGTCCAAACCTCCCGATCTTTCCTTCTTCTTCTTCTCTTGCGAATAGTAATCGTTGAAATTAAAGCATTTTACACAGACCGCCGCAGCTGCACTCTCATACGAATCCATTTCAATCGTATTTTTGAAAATGGGCGGGATGCGGAAGCTGAATGAGATATTATTCAGCATCGCTTGCAACAAAACGATAAGCAACGCAGTGTGTGCAGTTTCACGCCATTTGTATCCGGGCAATCGCTTACGACAAAGATTTGAGTGGAATCAGTGTGTGCATGTCAGTTGCTTACGATGAAGCGACCTCAATTGGAAGCGAGTTGCTTGTCGGAAGGAAATCGCTCCAGTGTGTATCAGGCTTTATGAACAGAGCAACTTTAGTGTCTCTACCGCTCCATCTCTTGGTACAGCTTTAAATGCCCATGATATCGTTATTATTTCGAGAAATGTCATTCAAAAGGGCACTAAAGCTCATTATCACAAAGTTTACGACTTGCGCAAGTCATATGTTGATGCTTTCAAATGTTTAATGTCTTCAATCGATTGGAAAGAATTGTATTCTAATACATGTGTGCAAACAGCGACTCAACTTTTTTATCAGCACTTTTGTAATGCTTTTTCTGTTATTCCTGTATCATTTATAAGATTGACTCCTAACACTAAGCCATGGATAACACCAGTTTTAATCGATTTAATAAACAAACGCTGGTCGGCTTACAGATCGAAGGATTTCCCTCTTTACATGCACTACAAACAAAAAGTTAACATCGAGATTTACAAGTCGAAGAAATTGTGGGCTACTCGCATGAGTACTAATGTGAAAGGTCTTTGGTCAGTTGTAAATGATGTGAGAGGCAAAAGCAATGATAATTCAGTTAACAGCATTGTATCGATTTTTGGTGACTGTGAAAATGCCTCCGAATCTATTAATCATTCATTTTCTTGTGTTTTTGCTGAAAAAGAAGCTTTCCCTGTTTTGAGCTTGTCAAGTACAAATGGAAATATCTGTGATGTTGAAACTGTACACACTCTTCTTATTCGACTTAAAACTAGTAAGGCATGTGGTAGTGATGATATTAATCCCATTTTCTTGAAAGTAGTGGCTGATTGTATAGCTGAACCATTGTGTTATCTGTATAATCTTTCTTTTAAGACTGGTATTGTGCCTGACATCTGGAAAATTGCCGATGTATGTCCTGTACCGAAATCAAAGCCTGTTAAGAAGGATCAGCTGAGACCCATATCCCTCCTGCCAATTATGGAAAAGATATTTGAAAAAGTAATACTCAAGACCTATCGCAAGCCGTTATTGAACTGCTATGATGACTGTCAGTATGCCTATCGTCCTCAGTCCTCCACTGTCTGTGCCTTGATTGTGATTCATGAAACAATTTTGAAATATCTTGATGATGTCACTGTTGGTGCTGTACGTGTCGTTACTTTCGATATGTCTCGTGCTTTTGACTGCTTGCCTCACCATCTTCTTTTGTCTACCCTACTGGGTATGAATTTACCTGATTGTGACAATTTTGTTAACTGGATCAACAATTATTTGTGTCAGCGCAAGCAGAGAGTCAGGTTGGGACGTCAAAAAAGTTCATTTGTATCTGTCACCAGTGGGGGTCCCTCAGGGATCAGTGTTGGGACCGATTTTATTCTCTGTTTATATGTCAAGCTATAGAGCGATAAATTCAAGTGTTCGTATATGTAAATATGCTGATGATATCACTATTGTTGTACCGATTTTCAAAGAACAATTCCACGATGTTAAGTTGATAAATGATGAAATCAAGAATTTTGAAAACTGGTGTCAGGATCACAAAATGTTAATCAATCGATCTAAGACAAAAATTATGAATATCAATTTCAGTTCTTCCCCTTTGCCGTCAATTTCAGTCATCGAAAATGTAAGAGTTTTGAAAGTCTTAGGACTTTGTTTCAATGAAAATCTAAATTGGATTGATCATGTCGACTTTATTGGTAAGAAGCTGTCTCAGAGACTGTACATTTTGCGTATATTGAAATCTGTTTTAACGCATGATCAGCTTGTTTGTATCTTTTTTGCCATCCTTCAGTCGCTAATTGATTGTGCTTCTCAAGTTTTCATAAATCCAGGTCGCATTTTTGATAATAAATTGAAACTGATTTGCAAGCGAGCCTTCCGCATCATTCATGGTGAAAATGTGAAAAGTTGTGAGAAATGTGATATTTTGAATCATGATGTTCGTAGACGATCATTGTCTCTAAAATTGTTCAATGACATCCTTTCGTGTAAAGACCATGTTCTTAGAGCCCTGATTCCACCACACTCATGTCGTAGCAAAAGATTGTTACTACCCCGTG
Organism: Prostheceraeus crozeri; assembly: GCA_907163375.1. Taxonomy (NCBI): domain Eukaryota; kingdom Metazoa; phylum Platyhelminthes; order Polycladida; family Euryleptidae; genus Prostheceraeus; species Prostheceraeus crozeri. The sequence continues at coordinate 2,630 of CAJQUW010012495.1, read as the reverse complement.
TTCGAACACAGCGTAGAGTGAACGGTTTTATTTTTTCTTGTGCCAAGATGTATAATGAGGCAATACAAGCTGCATGTTGATTTTTGTCGCGTTGTTATATCAGTTTACGACTAATTTTGTAATGTATTTTGGACCTCCTCCGATTCTCAATAGGGGGTCGTTTTTGTTTTCAATAAACGCTTACTTACTTACTTAGTAAATAGGAAGTAGCCAGGACGACAGTTCACAGCTGTCATTGGTAAACAGTACTTCCGATCATGAAACAGGAGACTTCATGTGCGGCGTTACGAATTACGTCACACAAACGCGATGTTACCACATTCACACCGGTCACCTCATTGTCTGTCCTCACAGAGTATAAGACAGCTCTCAACTCTCAAATGTTGCCGCGAAAGATTTGAACTTTCGCCTGCTGAGGTCGTCGCCATCCGCATTCACCGTACCTCATTATCCGCACTGAAGGCTGTTTGTCTTTAATTTATCTCTTCTTTAATTTGACTTAACTTCTATTGCTTAATTCTGTCCACTGATACATCGCGTGCTGTGTCATGCTTTATTACTACGTGCTAAAGTATCCATTCCGTCCTCTATTAAGCAAAACATGACATTTACGGCTACTTGACGTACATTTGCGCCAGTTATCAGTTGAGTTGGGTTGGGTTGAAGTTTGCCAACCGGCAGACCGGCAACGGTTAAAAAACCGGTCTAGGATCATCCATAAAAAAATTAAGATTCTTGAAAAATGATTAAGCACATTCAAAAACAAACGAAGATTTGTTCGAAGGTACATGTAGTTTGTATAAGACTTCAAGGTGTAAGCCTATGCATGATTGCCCCTCTACCTTCTATATCTACTTAACTATCGCATAGTGAATTGATCTTGCCTCGAAAATTGAGTGTGATTAGAAGGACCTGTGAATATTTTGATTTTCTGCATCGGTCAACTTACTTTCACGTTAAAGGGGAAATTGACTTAAAATCGATATAGTCAGTCGATTTGGTTATGCTCTTGACATCGGCTGTGACATTCAAACAGCTCCAATGATTATAGTAGGGACCTGTCGGTCATGCGCTTGTCGTCCTTAGGACAAACCATAACACATGCCAAAACTGTTGCTTTCCTATCCCATCAGTCAAGACATCTGCTGATGGGAATGCGGAAACCCAACTTTAGTGCTACCTAATTTAAATAGATCTTTAGCATCTGCAGGCAATGTTGAAATTTTAGTTGTGCTTAAAGAAGCTCATATTAACAGTCTTTGTTAGTTTACATGGATAGTGTTTTGCTGTAATTCTCATATATTTCGTTGTGTGAGTTGAATTTCCTTCTTAATTAAATTTTTGTGTTGGCTTGGCTGTTGATTCCTTCCCTTTGATGAGTAACTTGTTAGGGCATTGTTGCATCATTAACTCGCTGACCAGTTTCGGCTCATGGGAATTTATGCGTGGGACCGTTGTGAGTGGACAATACGCCTTCCCCACGCACAAGACATCGTCGGCCTATCCTGTGACTTGATTTGAGTGGTCATCACACAAAATGTTTGTGCACAGTGACTTCGGGGCCTTCGCTCAACAAATTTGAATCGGACACTACGGACGCTAGTATTTGTAACGGTCTTCAGAGACAATATTGAGCTACCGCTAAGGCGGATGTACACAATATAAGTGCCGATACAAATCGTTGATTGCTTTGAGTTATACCGCAAAAAGCAGAACATCATTCAAATTTGTTGAGCGAAGGCGTGTTTCACAAGAAGCGGCAAAGCTCTTTCCTACTTCATGAACGAATCAAGACCACTGAACGAAATTTTCGGAGCGCTGGAGAAGTATCGGAAAGACTTTGATCAACTCGTGAGTCGACAGGAGGAATACCACATATAGTCTATTGGAAGATGACGCACATTCGAGCAGAGGAGACAGATATGATGGAGGAAATCCTAAGAACGATTCCTGGGAGCTGTCAACCAAGGACACTGACGTCATCAATCAAGCAAAGTACTTCAAGTAAAGTGGAGAAAAGGAAACGGGAGAATTGATTTCGCAACGGGGCAAGCAACGAATAATTCTCCCTCAGAACTCCCAAAGGAGATCGTCTGCAGGGATCCGAAGTCCGGCAAAAGCCACCAAAGCCCGGCGAGGACGATACGTGTAAACAAGGTGAGCGAGTTATTGATGCAACAAACTCCTCAGTTAGTAAAGTAAAGGGTTGTCGAAACCTACTCTTCCTTCCTTTTCTGGTGACGTTAGAGAGTATTCTCGAATTCAAGTCTGATTTCAAGCACCTAGTAGATAGCTCTTACTGTAAAGCGTGATGCTGTGACTATGCTTAGATCTGCTCTTATTGGGAACCCCTTTAGAACATGATACGGGGTTTAGGTCAGGACTATGACTCTGCTTGGGATACGTTACGTTGACAGCGCATACGGCGACCCCTGGTTTATCGCGGATGCCATAACGAAACGACATCATGAAATTTAAGCCACTAAATGAAAACGATGAGTCTCGGTTTTGTGACTTGTAGTGCAACTGATAAGAAGATGCTACAATCTACTAACGTCTGTAGGGAGACAGCAGGACATGGACAGCAACTATGTAATTGCTTTACTTGAGCAGAAGCTGGACTAGCGAGG